>CM046672.1:54777017-54795754 GCA_025594165.1 Tamias sibiricus | reverse complement strand
TTCTTCTTTTTTTTTAATATTTATTTATTTTGTTTTAGTTGTACACAATGTCTTTGTTTTTATGTGGTGCTGAGGATCGAACCCGGGCCCGCCGCACATGCTAGGTGAGCACTCTACCGCTGAGCCACAACCCCAGCCTTGCTTGTATTCTTGATAATTGCCATTATTCTGACTAGAGTGAGATGAAATCATCTTAGAAGTTTTGATTTGCATTTCTCTAGTTAGCTATAGATGATGAACATTTTTCCCATATGTTTGTTTTGATCAGTTGTATTTCTTCTTCTGTGAAGTGTCTGTTTGGTTCCTTAGCCCATTTATTGATTGGGTTATTTGGGATTTTTTGGTTGTTGAGTTTTTTGAGTTCTTTATATGTCCTGGAAATTAGTGCTCTATCTGAGGTGAATGTGGTAAAGTTTTTTTCCCATTCTGTAGGCTCTCTCTTCCACCATTATTGATTGCTATCCTGTGCTGAGAAGAAGCTTTATATAGTTTGAATCCAATTGCATTTATTGGTTCTTAATTTTACTTCTTGCACTTTAGGAGTCCTTGTTAAGGAGTCAGGTTACTAAGCTGACATGGTGAAGATTTGGGCCTACATTTTCTTCTAATTAGGCACAAGATCTCTGTTTCTAGTGCCTAAAGTCTTTTGACTTACTTTGAGTTGATTTTTGTGCAGGGTGAGAGAGAGAGGTTTAATTTCATTGTGCCACATATGGATTTCCAGTTCTCCCCTAGCACCATTTGTTGAAGAGGCTATCTTTTCTCCAATGCATGTTTTTGGCACCTTTGTCTAGTTTGAGATAACTGAATTTATATGGGATTTGTCTCTGTGTCTTCTATTTTTGTCCCATTGGTCTACATGTCTAATTTGGTGCCAATACCATGCCATTTTTGTTACTATTGCTCTGTAATATAGTTTGGAGTTCTGGTATTGTGATACCTCCTGCTTCACTTTTCTGTTTTTTAAGCTAAGGATTGCTTTGACTATTTTGGGTCTCTTATTTTTCCAGGGAATTTCATGATTGCTTTTGTCCATTTGATTTTGGTTAAACTCTCATGATTTTCTCCCATCTCTAGTGACAGAGATAGGCCATGCTATTTCATTTCTTCTCCCACCAGTCTGCCCCACCCACCAAAGAAGCTGAGCACATTTGGGTCAAAGTACAAAACTAGATTTGGGCTTCAGGTGCCTTGTATATGTTGAGCAAAGACCAGGCTATTTGATTTATGTGAAATATTTAAAAAGTAATTTTTTAAATTCTCCTCTGAGAAAAATCGATACTTTTTGTTGTACCTGTGAAAAATTCACATAGGAAGTTAGGATTGAAAGCATATTGCTTAATTTCTACATTAGTATAAAGAACTAATCTTGAAGGTTTCCCCACATTCAGATCCCTAGATTCTAAAATTCATGAATCAGGCCTGCAGCTGCTTTATGAAAGATTCTGGTATGATGATATTACATTTAAGAAAAGGAGATACAAGTTAGTAACATTCTCAAGGGTTGATTGAAAGGCAGGTGAAATTAGCTTCTAGCATCTCACATAATTCCTACCACATGTTAGCTGTATTATAGCTTCCATACTACAATAAAAAATCCTGAGACAAATTTAAAAGGGATAGAGGTTTATTATGGCCCACAGTTTTAGAATTCCAGCCAGTGATCAATAGCCCCATTCTTTTTTTGATCTTTTCATTCAAAGAGGAAAAATAAATCTAAGTAAAACAAACTAAATTAGAGCAACCTAAAATATTTGGCTTAATTTCAGATACACAACGTTATCACCAAAATTCAAACAATGTTTTTTATTATAGGATAGGATAAAATGGAATTTTAAGGGGTTGGGGTTGTGGCTCAGTGGTAGAGTACTTGCCTAGTGCAGGTGAGGCACTGGGTTCAATTCCCTCAGCACCACACAAAAAAAAAATGAATAAAAATAAAGGCATGTGTGTCCACCTACAACTAAAAAAATATTTTTTATTATAAAAATGGAACTTTAAGTGAACCTGACTAAATAATATGGCATGGTATTCTCATGTATAATCTGTCATAATCATTTCAAAATACAGGATTTTATCCCCCAAAAAAGTTGTCTGTGCTGTTAATCTTAAGAAAGAAGAAAATCTTAGTAAAATTTTAAAACAAATTCATACACATAAGAAGGAAATTTATAATCTAAATGCAGTCAAAATATGTTTGTTAATGTCAGAAAGAAATCATTCCTATAATTATAATAGAAAAGATACATGCTACAGACTTAGATAATAAGTAAGGAAGCATCACATTATAAGATGTAGTAAGTAGTACCCAACAAGTAGTCAAATAGGACAAATAGAAAATGGTAGAAGGACCCTTCCCTAAAGTGGGTGCTGAGGAGATAGACCCAACCTAGAGAGACAACACTGGAGCTGGGCCCCGGCAATGTGCAGTGCTGTCGCTGGGAGCAAGAGAGCAGTGCAGATCAGGTAGGGTGATAATGGCCAAGCCCAGGGAACCTGTGAGGAGGTGTCTGGCAGGGCAGGGAGCATGAGAAAAACAGGACAGGAGACCACTGTGTCCTCCCGGAGTCAGGGAGCTTTACTCACTAGTCCTGGGAGAAACTGGCTTTGTGAGCATTTCCTACACTGGGAAGCACTGCCCAGAGCGCAGGTTCACACTGTGTAGTGTTTCCATCAGAGTCATAAATTCTATTCTGTTCATTGGGCCTTGACGAAGGACTTTTAAAATTATTTATGTATGAGAAAGCTTTGAGCCTAGAAGGGATTAATGGGGTATGTGTGTTTCCTTCTTAAGACTTAAAGATAAAAATCATATGATCATCTCAATAGATGCAGATAAAGCATTTGACAAAATACAGCACCCCTTTATGTTCAAAAACACTAGAAAAAATCTAGGAATATCAGGAACATATCTCAACATTATAAAAGCTATTTATGCAAGGCCCGCAGAGCTAACATTATCTTAAATGGAGAAAAATTGAAAGCATTCCCTCTAAAAACTGGAACAAGACAGGGATGCCCCTTTCACCATGCTATTTAAATAGTACTGGAATCTTTTGTTTTGGACCACTGCGGTAATTTAACATAGTACTGGAAACTCTGGCCAGAGCAATTAGACAGACGAAAGAAATTAAAGGGATCGAGATAGGAAAAGAAGAAGAGCTCAAATTAGCACTATTTGCTGATGACATGATAATCTACCTAGAAGACCCAAAAAAACTCTACCAGAAAACTTTTACAACTAGTAAATGAATTCGGCAAAGTAGCAGGATACAAAAATCAATACCCATAAGTCAAAGGCATTTTTGTACATCAGTGGACAAAGCCTCTGAAAGGAAAATGAAATGAAAACTACCCCATGTACAATAGCATCAAAAAAAATAAAATACCTGGGAATCAACTTAACAAAAGAGGTGAAAGACCTCTATAAAGAAAATTATAGAACACTAAAGAAAGAAAATCATAGATGAACTCAGAAGATGGAAAGACCTACCTTGCTCTTGGATAGGTAGAGTCAATATTGTCAAAATGTCCATACTACCCAAAGGCATTATACAGATTTAATGCAATTCCAATCAAAATTCCAATGTCATTTTTCAAAGAAATAGAAAAAGCAGTCATGAAATTCATCTGGAAAAATAAGAGACCCAGAATAGCCAAAGCAAACTCCTGAGCAAGAAAAGTGAAGCAGGGGGCATCACCATACCGGAACTTTAAATTTATACTATAGAGCAATAGTAACTAAAACCAAATCATGGTATTGGCACCGAAAACAGACTGGTGGACCAATGGTACAGAATTGAGGACACAGAGACTAATACATATAAATTTCAGCTATCTTATATTAGACAAAGGTTGCCAAAAATGTACAGTGGAGAAAGGATAGCCTCTTCAACAAATGGTGCTGGGAAAACTGGAAAAAACCATATGCAACAAAATGAAATTAAACTTGTATCTCTCACCATGCACAAAACTCAATTCAAAGTGGATCAAGGACCTAGGAATTAGATCAGAGACAATACGCCTAATAGAAGAAAAAGTAAGCTCCAATTTCCAACATATCGGATTAGGCCCCCAAGTTCCTTAATAAGAATCCTGTAGCGCAAGAACTATTACCAAGAATTAATGAATGGGGATAGATTTAAGCTAAAAAGCTTCTTCTCAGCAAAAGAAACAATCAGTGAGGTGAATAGAGAGCCAACTAATTGGGAACAAATATTTAATACATGCACATCAGATAGAGCACTAATTTCTAGAATATATAAAGAACTCAAAAACTTTATACCAAAAAAGCAAATAACCCAATCAATAAATGGGCTAAGGAACTGAAAAGACACTTCTCAGAAGAAGATATACAATCAATCAACAAATACATGAAAAAAAAATGCTCAACCTCTCTGGCAATTAGAGAAAATGCAAATAAAAACTACTAGAAGATTTCATTTCACTCCAGTCAGAATGGCAGCTATCAAGAACACAAACAACAATAAATGTTGGAGAGGATGTGGGGAAAAAAAGGCACACTCATACATTGCTGGTGGGACTGCAAAATGGTGCAACCGCTATGGAAAGCAGTATGGAGATTTCTTGGGAAAATGGGAATGGAACCACCCTATGACCCAGCCATCCCACTCCTGGGTCTGTTCCCAAAAGACTTAAAAACAGCATATTACAGTGACACAGCCACTTCAATGTTTATAGCAGCAGAGTTCACAATAGCTAGGTTGTGGAACCAACCTAGATGTCCCTCAGTAGATGAGTGGATAAAGAAAATGTGGTATATATACAAAAAATGGAATTTTACTCAGCAATAAGAGAGAATAAAATAATGGCATTTGCAGGTAAATGGATGAAGTTGGAGAATATAATGCTAAGTGAAATTAGTCAATCTCAAAAATCCAAATACCGAATGTTTTCTCTGATATAAGGAGGTTAGTTCACAGTGTGATTGGATGGGGGTACATAGGATTAGAGGAACACCAGAATGGTCAAAGGAAAGGGAGGGCAAGGGAGGGAGGGGAGGGGGGGGAAGGGAAAAAAATGGTGGTTGAATGAGATGGATATCACTATCCTAAATGCATGATTAAAGATCTGAATGGTACTTATATACTTTGTATACAAGCAGTTGTATGTAAAAAGATGCTATACTTGTGCACTATGAATAAGTAAATAAATAATTTTTTTTAAAATGTGATGGGGGAGTCCTTCTCTCCAGCATTCACCTACAACTGGAAGAGAGCACTGGGTCTCGAGAGAAAAAGATGTGAAACTACTTCAGGAAATCGTAAATCAGGTCAGTTATTCAGTTACTCAAGTGAACCTCCCCACCTCTTCCACCCTTACCACCCCTAGCAGTTTTTTATGTCATTTTTTGGAAAGATCTCCTTGCCTGAGAAACAGGGTATAGCAGAAGCTGCTGGGTCACCAGACTCAGCACGTGGATACTCCTGATGCTCCTGGTCCTTCCCAGCTGACTCTTCTGGGACCTAGTGTGCCTATAGGAACAGGCCATTAGGCCTCCCTCCCATTCGGTCAATTCAGCTCTCACTGAAGTTGGGCATTCAGGCTACATTGTATTTAAATACACTCAACTTATCCTCTGAATAATTAGCTTTGCAGAAAGTTCTTACAGGCTGGCAGATATACAGGTTGGGAGCCATTGTGTGCAATTCCCAAACATTCTGGACAGCTACTGACATGGGGCAAAACACACACACACACACACACACATACACACAACACACACACCTCACCCTTCTGGTAGCTGGCAGGTACAGCCCATCAACATCGTCCTGAAATCATAATTCTCCCCAATCAGAAAGGAAGGAGGGAGTCTTCTGTATATTTCTCATTTGGGAGATGCACTTAAATTTTATCTTGTGAAAGTCATTTTTCTTCTGATTACAACTTAGAGGTTGAGTAAGCAGCCACTTAGGAAAGCTGGTTGCCTTGTTCTCCCTGGAGCACTGCTCTCCTGAGTCCTCCTCCTCACTTTCCTCTGGGCTCTCCTCCTCTTTGTGAGATCCGTCTCGTGGTCCTGCAGCCCCATGAGTACATGCCCCCCCGGGACAACACTGGCTTTCAGTTGTACCTTTAAGAATGAAAATGGGGCTTCACTCCACTTCTTAGCCCTGTTGACAATTCCTTTCAGAGGCTCCTGCCCTAAGATGGTACCACCAGGCATCTTGGGGTGCTAATGATGGCTGCCATCTGTCCTGTGTCTTTTCCAGGCCAGTCCCCATACCAGTCCTCCATCCATGTGGCATCTCAGGCATGTGCTTTTTAGTCACATTAGCTGATCAGCATGCAACCCAGGTGTGAAAGCCACCTCTGGCTGCACAGAGTACCTCAGCTGCCTCCGTCCTGTAATGTTGGAACTGCGTCCATGGAGGACTGCATGCGATATACAGCCTTCTAGGATCAGTTGACAAAACCCAGAATCTGAAATTCCTAATTAAGGAAATGTGTGTCAGAGTATGAATGATCAGGCTGGAGTGACTGGCCTTGTTGATTGAGGAAATGGTCACCCATGTTCCCTCAGGCACTGGTAAATATGTATAGACGTAGGTGTGTGATTACAGTTCTTAGACAAGAGTAAGACCAAAACAGATTTTATAAATTCAGTACAAACTACATGGGTAAGCCTGTACAGTTAAAATGTATTACATTACCTTGTGTGACAGGTGAGTCGGGGTTTTCAGCAGAGCCACCCTTAGTGGAGTTTGAGGCTGATGGCAATGGAGCAGGTTCTTATAAGCTGCATGTGACTGTGTTGAATCCTGTGGGAGGACTCTCTTTTCTCCCTCAGTCTCTCCTTGAACTACCACAAGACAGTGGTCTGCACACATTTGTGTGGTGGGATGCTGGCCATTAGATGCCAGTATATCTATTTCATACTAAATCCCCTCTGTTCTTTTTTTTTTTTTTTTTTTCATTAGATAGCAATAGTTAAACTGCTTTCTTCCTGAGAGAGACCTGAAATGACCAAACTGTGCTTCCATAGTTTATCCTCATAACAAAACAAGAAGGTGAAATTCTGTGGAAGCTCACAGACCCAGACTTCTCTCTGTGGGCTCCTGTTGGACACTGGGTCTCTCAGGACACCTGGGACAGGGAACAAAATACTATCTGGAAACTTCACTTATACAAAGAAAATAGAAAGTGCTTATGGCCTCTTCACATAATCACAATCTCCATCTTAAAAATCCTCACAATTTTTGTCCCACTCCCCTATTTTTCTTTTCATATTTGAAGAGAGAAAAGAACAGTGGTACAGTGACTCTCATTACAATTTGTAGAACTAAGAACTATTGCCCAAGTTTTATGTTGAGTTGCTCACCAGGACTCTGTTTTCACACACTGAGCTATGCTTTATATTGCCTTTACCCAGCCAGGACCAGAGTCAGGCCAGATGTTTTCAAGGGTACTTCATGCTTCCAAGTACACTTCCTGGCTCTGGAATCCGTGAGAGGCTGATTTTCCCACCGGTCCTTGCAGCTTACAACATGATCCCTCTCTCACTGCCAGGCATTGTTCTTTCCTTTATGCTACCCTCTTGCTCTGTCATTTTTATATCTTTTATATATATATTATATATGTTTTATACATGTAATTCACATAGTTCAGTGGTTTTTAATATATTCACAAGGTTCTACAACTATTCCTGTCTGTAATCCTGAAATGTTTTTATCACCTATAACCTTGTTTCTAGTTTTTTATGTTTGCTTTATTTTAGTAGAGAATGTTTTAATTTAAAAGAAAAAAATGTTGACAGGTGACTAATACACAGGAAGATGTGCAAGAAACTTAACACCAGACTCTTTGGTGGCACCTTGCCCAAAAGGAACACAGACAAATTATCGTTACTGCTTACAGTTGAATTGAAGCAATTTTTCTCTTACTTGGTCCTGCTAATGTTGTTCTTAAGTCCAGCTCTGCTTGGCCCATAGGGCTTTGCTCATCCTACTTCCCTGTGTTCTAGCTCCGCTTTGTCTGAAATGTCAGGCACCGTGGCTGAATAAATTCAAGCCAAGTAAAAATATAGTTAGAAATGCAGTCTCTTGCTGGCACAGCCATTTCTCTGGATACTCGGGAGTCATGTGGGCTCCTGGTGACTGTCCCAGACACTGCAGCATGAATATACCCATCATTGCAGAAAATTCTGCGGAGTGAGTGCTGTTCAAGATTATGTTGTGGTATTTTAGTTGTCTGTTATAACTGGAAGAGTAAATTAAAACTACTGTAGAAGTTTTTCAGTGTACCTTCCTGTTTTAATTACCAGTGTCTGAAGTCCAGGCTGCTAATGTATTCCTTTTTCTTCCTACAGTGCATGAACAGAAGTATTGCATTACCTCAGGCCCTCTACTTGGAGAAAGAAGAGAAATGCCTCCCTCCTCCAAGGTTGGTTGATACTAAAATATGACCTCACTTTCTTTTCTTATTTAAACTCCATATGAAACAGACTGTGTTTTGAAAAAATTTCTGAAAGAGTATCACAGGATATGGCAGAATATCTGTCCTTAAATACAATATATCACCTGTTTTTTTCCTTAAACTAACTGAAAAGCACCTCAGGACTGAGTATCCTCCCAGTGAATTCGAAAAAATGCCTGGGATCTCAGAAATGAACTGGGGCAAACAGGTTGCGATCAGCTGCCATCTGCCACGTCCCAAGGGCGGCAATTTCTCTAGCAGCAGTTTCTGCCATGAGGAGAGTCCTAAAGGGAAGGGACATGTCTTGGCTGCAGTTTTCATGCTGCCCATGCAGCCAGAGTGCTGAGTGCTTCATCAGCAAACACTGAAGCAAAGGCGGAAGCACACAAATAGTTGAAGATGAGAAAGGAGACTGAATCCTGTCCTCAAAGTTCTTGTAACTGTAGTCCGAGGAGGTGGACACCCAAACCATAGCCCTCTTCAGGAGGTCACATTGTCATTCTGCCCTGGGGATGATGTTAAGGCTTCTAAGAGCAGGTGACCATCCTAAGCCAGGAGAACTGAGCATAGATTGTCCCCAGCTTCCAGTGATTCAGCTGAACATTTGCAACTTTACATTGCATGAAGGTGTATCCACAATTCATTTTTCAATTTCAGTATGATATTCAGTAAATTGCATGAAATATTCTACACCTTTTTTAAAAAGACTTTGGGTTGAATTTCCCAATTGTTGGCTAACATAAGTGTTCAAAGCACATTTAAAGTAGGCTAAGCTCAGCGAGGAGGTTTAGCAGGTTCGGTGTATTGCTGTGCTGTCGGTATACAGTGGGTTTATCGGGATGTGATTCCCATCAGTCAATGAGTATTTGTATTCCTCCAGCACCTGATGGGCATTGTGCCT
This sequence comes from Tamias sibiricus, assembly GCA_025594165.1. Lineage (NCBI taxonomy): Eukaryota > Metazoa > Chordata > Mammalia > Rodentia > Sciuridae > Tamias > Tamias sibiricus. The sequence goes on along the minus strand of CM046672.1, from coordinate 54,786,420 downwards.
TGCTGCAGATAAGATGGCGCGAGCTTTACTCCAGGTTCACTGGAGCTTGGAGACCTCCAAATAGATCTTTGGGCTGCAGTATAAGCTGCAGAAGGGCCAGAGGGAAAAAACCTGAAGAGTTTGAAGGTTCCATACATGTGGAGCTACACTGGGACTTGTACAGATCATTTAGGCAATAGCTGAAAGGTGCCATTAAGCTCTGATCATCTTGTTTTTCATTGTGCCCATCCGAATGTGGAGTCTACTTGCTTATTCGTAAAGAAAACTGACACAAGAGGACCAGGGTCATGCTTGTTTTGTGCCCTTGATGCTCCATGTCCAAACAGCACAGCTCAATCAATAAGTATGCAGTGGATGAAGCAGATGTTTTCAAAGGAAAGTGAAGGGTACAGAGGTGGTCTGGTGGTCTTGTCCCATGAAGTTCATATTTCCGATGGTTGATTTTTTTTTCTTCTCCTTTTTTTTGGTATGGTGCTGGGGAATGAACCCAAGGACTTGCACATGCTAGGCAAGCATTCTACCACTGAGCTACGTACGCAGCCCTGAGCTCATATTTCTTTAATTTCCTGAGAACTTGAAAATTTCTGCCTTGCCTCAAAGTATTATAAAGTGCCTTTTGAATTATAAATATAAACAACCAAATGCTAAAATTGATATGAGAAATGTTGAATTCCTACTTTGTGCCTGAGTTGTCATCGTCCTGCTGCCAGTGTGGAGCGGTAGATCATTGAGAGGACAGTTTTCCAGCCTCCACAGCAGGCCCCGCAGCACGATCACTCTGACCAGGTATACACCGTGGTATAGGCTGGGAGGCAAAGCTTCTGCCAGTGGCCAGACAGTAAATACGTTAGTCTTTGCAGGCCTTAGAGTCCCTGTCATGCTCGCACCTCTGCTAGCCTCCAAATGACTTGGATATGGATCAAATGCGTGACCTTGAGAAGAATGAATGCTCCTGATTTTTAAAAAGAAAACAATACATCTAAAGCCCAGGAACTGGTTTTCTAAGAGGAAGACTAATGATGATGTGTAACTAGTATTTAAATTGTGCTATTTAGTGCTGTTTAAATGTTTTATTATGCTAATATTTTATATTCTTTGTTGTTGTTGTTGTCATACAAAACCAGAGGTTCGGTTTCTCTTCTCTCCCTTCTGTATTAAATGATCCTGTAAGCACTCCTTAATATTTCATGAAAAATGACTTTGCAACTTAATTAAAGCTAAGGAGGAATACTTCATATGTGAACTTACTACTGAAGAGTTAATTCAACCATATCTTTTTCTAATCTTCATGTAAAGCTAAATGGTGGCTGATATGCAAAAGAACACTTTTGTGATAAGCATAAATTTCATTATAATATATTTAAATCCTAGAATTTTATATATATACTAGATATTTATGTTATACCATTTCTAATTTGAGTATCCCTAACAGAGAATATTCGTTCTGCTTCCTAAGTGAGCAATAATTTAAATAAAACACTATTTTATTTTTTTAAGTTTATTATGTGTTGATTTCTAATCTTTAAGAAGAGGGTTGTTTTGTTGATCCTCAAATTCAAATCATATCCTTGATATTTTAGACTATCTCAAATGTTTTTTTCCTACATAGTAGGGTTTACCTAGGGACATAAAACAACAGGCTTTTTCTTTTTCTTTTCTTTCTTTCTTTTTCTTTTTTTTTTTTTTTGTGGTACCGGGGATTGAACTCAGGGGCACTCGACCACTGGGTCACATCCCCAGCCCTTTTTTGTATTTTATTTAGAGACAGGGTCCCACTGAGTTGCTAAGTGCCTCGCCATTGCTGAGGCTGGCTTTGAACTCGCGATCCTCCTGCCTCAGCCTCCCAAAGTGCTGGGATTACAGGCGTGCGCCACCGCGCCCGGCAACAGGCTTTTTCTAGAGTAAGAAAAATGAGAACTTTTTCTTTTCATCTTATGAATTCCAGATATCTAAGAAAGATGTGAAAACACTAAAAATAATAGAACTATAGTTTTCTATGTATTTCAGAGATTGTGTTATTCAAGAGAGCAGTTGTATGTCTAAGCACTGTCCAATAAAAAACAGGTGATTTTTTTTTATTGTGTTAGTTTCCATTGCTATAACGAATACCTGAGGTAATCAACTTATGAAGATAAAAGGTTTTATTTTGGCTCAGAATTTTGGAGTCCATCATCCATTGGCCCCATTGTTTTGGGCCTATGGCAAGGAGTGTGTGGTGGAGTGAAAACACTTATACTGTGAGCCAAGGACCAGAGAAAGAGGAGAAGGTCAAGTTCCCACAACTCCTTTTGGGGGAACATAGCCAGTAAACCTCAGGACCTCCCACAAGACCCCACCTCTTGAAGGTCCCACCACTTCCCAACACCACCACCCTGGAGTCTAAGCTTTTAATGCAAGGGCCTTTCGGGAACATTCCACATTTAAACCATAGCATTGATCCATAGGGGACAGAGATTCTACATTAGTTTTGTTTTGTTTCTATTTTGTGGTACTGGCCTTTGAACCCAGGGCTTGGCACATGCTAGACAAGTGATTATTACTGAGCCACATCCCCAGCCCCCACCCCCCCTTTTTTTTTTTTTTTTGGTACCGGGGATTGAACTCAGCGGCACTCGACCACTGGGCCACATCCCCAGCCCTTTTTTGTATTTTATTAGAGACAGGGTCTCACTGAGTTGCTAAGTGCCTCGCCATTGCTGAGGCTGGCCTTGAACTCACGATCCTCCTGCCTCAGCCTCCCAAAGTGCTGGGATTACAGGTGTGTGCCACCGAGCCCGGCTCCCCACCCCCTTTTAAAAAAATATTTCAGACAGGGTCTCACTAAATTGCTGAGGTTGGGCCTCGAACTTGTTATACTCGTGCCTCAACCTCCTGAAGTAGATGGGCTTACAAGTGTGTACCACCATCCCAGACTACATCACTTTTAAGACTAAAAAAATAAATGATCTCAAAAAGGGATTTTGAAAGATATCATAGACATGAAACATCATTGAACAAAAATCTTAGTGACATTATTAGTATTTTAACTTAATAATCACAAAGTGAGTACCAATGGTGATAAAAATACATCTTGGTTTTAATGATTTAAGAAAAAGAATGAATTATTACTATTTTTAATTCCCACACCAGGAAAAACATTCTGACCATATGTGTGGTATAATGGGAAATACATATTTGGTCTTTGTCACCAGATCTTGGCACAGAGCTCCTAAAACTCTTGGAATTTCCTGTGATGAGTCATAACAAGCTGTTAGACCTTACCTGAATTTATGCTCATGAGATAGCTGGTGGGTGTGGCCCTAGATAGCTTCAGGTTAGGAACTGGTCACCAGAAAGACCAAGCCTTGATTAGAGAGTTGGAGTTTTCTGCCCTATCATGGCATCACCAATGGACAATGAGGTGATCAATCATGACTCCATAATGAAAACTCCATGTGATCCCCAGATGACAGGGTTCAGAGAGCTTCCAGACTGGTGAACATGCCCATGGTTCTGGGGGGATGGATGTGCCTGGAGAGGGCATGGCAGCTCCCTTCCCCTCAAACCCCATATCTCGCCCTATGCATCTCTTCCATTGGGTGATCTCCAAGTCAAATTCTTTACGATAAACCAGTAATAGTAAGTGAAAAGTGTTCTCCAGAGTTCTGCAAGTTGTTTTAGAGGAGGGGTTTGTGGGAACCCTTGCAATTGTAGCAAGTCAGACAGAAATCACAGTTAAGCACCCAGGAATCAGTACATGAAGTTGGTGTCTGAAGTCAGTGCAATCTTGGGGGTCTGAGCCCTTAACCCTGTGGAGTCTGAGGCTAACTCTGGGTGGTTAGTGTCAGAATGGAATTAAGTTGTGGGATGCCTACTTGATTTTCAGTCAGATATTTGGTGTTGGCTAAGACATCACATATTTGGTGTCAAGGGAGGAAAAATAAACTGTGAGAGGTTTATTTTCCTTGGTGACTAAGATTAATACTACAGCTTGGAATAGTTTGAGCCTCCCCAAGATCACCACCTGCCAGGTGGGAGTCATCTTCATACACATGATGAACTACAAAGGGAAAAACTATTTCCTGTCAGCTTCCTCCTGCAGCCCCCAGTTCCTGACAATAAGATTAGGAGTTCAGATGGTTTATTTATCATGATGACTACTACACTCAAGCTTTGTGAACTTCTAACTTTTGTAGCTCTTGGTGAAAGCTGGAATCCTTGGCTTATTGTTTCTGAATCTGAACTTTTTTTTTTTTTTTTTTGAGACAGGAAAGCTTAAATAGCTGTACATAGAAATGAATGGTTTGAGAAAAAAATATGCTTTACAAAAACACTGTGGTTTTGGATGGATGTGTAATTTCAGGACGAGCTTATGAGCAGGTTCATGTAGTCCTGTAAGCAGGAAATATGGAAACTGCCAGTGTAATTTTATAAAGACTCGTACAGTAGAGAGAATGAGGAGCAGCTTTGCTTCCTCCCTTCCTCTCTATTTTGTATGCACAAAAATGCTGCTGGCACATCTCAAATACTATTGGGACACACCAACAGTACTGAGGAGGGAGGAGTCCAGGATAGAGAGCTGCAGAAAGACTGAAGGACAGAATGAACATGGTCCTTGGGTTTACTAACCTTGGATCTCTCCTGACTATGCTGAACTGTTTGTTTTTAAGTTCAGGGGGTCAGACTAGGGAAATGGAGACTTCTATTCTAGTAATTTGGCTATTTATCTTCTTTGTAGAGTTTACTTCCAGGAGAGCAGAAGAGGATTTTCCTGACTGAAAACTAATGAATGAGTGCAAATCCTACTGCACTAGTTTGCATTCATTCCCTGCCAAAGGAACCACACTAAGTCCTTGACTTTCCATATCAGTGTACTGAACTTTGGTACGCCCAAATCCTCTGGATTCTTACTGATTCCCCCCCCTTTTTGGTTTGATTTTAGCATTTACTGAGATTCTGAAAGCACTCTCCATGAAAGAAAAAATGGACAAATTGGACTTCATCAGAATGAGAAAAACTGCTGATTATGAAAAGAAATTGTCAAAAAAAAAAAAAAAAAAAAGACAAGTCAGAAAGTCAGTGATGGGACAAGTACATATCTATGTCTTAGTTTGCAATGAGCTGGCATCTGGAACTATAAAAGGATTCTAAAAACTTAAGACAAGGAGACATCATCCAATTAAAAAAAGTAACAAAAAAATTTGAAGTGATATTTCCACAAAAGAAGGTATACAATAGTCAATGAGTATAAAAAATGCAATGTTACTATAATACGATGTAAAATACTCAACATTACTATTTACTAGGAAAACACAATTTTTTAAAATAAAAAATTTATTTGCTTAAGTTGTACACAATGCAATGCATTTTATGTTTACGTGGTGCTGAGGATCGAACCTGGGCCGCGCATGTGCTAGGCAAATGCTCTACCGCTGAGCCACAACCCCAGCCCCAGGAAAATACAATTTAATCCACACAGTCTCCAACCTGGTCTCCAAAATGTTCCTCAGATATTTTTCAGATATCTCTGGCTGGAAGCCTTGACTCTGACCCTTCACTCTGCCTGGAATGCTCTTCCAGGTGCCTAAGGGCTTGTTAATTAGCCTTCAAGGAGTGTCTGGCTTTTCCTGTTACTTTTTCTAGTACAAAGTGTGCACCTTTTCTCTCTCTCTTGCTTGCTGCCTATCTTGGGATCCGTGTGGCTGCCTCCCAGAAAGGTGATGTGGGATTCCAATTGATTTCTACTTCCTGTCTAGATCTGTACATGTTCCTGTCTAGATCTCTTCTGTGATGAAGAGGGCCCAGACATATGACCAATAGGCATTGCAGAAATGGTGCTGTGTGTCTAAGGCTAGATCATAAGACACTGCACCTCCTTCATGGCTCTCCTTTTGGGTAAGTGAGCTGCCATGTAGTGACCATGCTCAAGGGTCCCATAGAGAGGTTCATGGGACTACACAGCCAGCACTCAGCACTTCACCTGCCCAGCATGAGTCATCTAGACTGCCTTGTGAGAATCCTCCAGCCCCTCAAGGCTTCAGGTGACTGCAACTCTGGTTGACATCTGACTTCAACCTCCTGGGGGACTCTGAAACATACCACCTAGCTAAGCCTCTCCTGAATTCTTGACCTGCTGAATTATGTGAAATGATAAATGTTTACTGTTTGAAGCTGTTCTTTTTGGGGGTGTTTTGTTCTGAAGCAACTCATAAAACTAATATAGGTGGGAAGGAATATGTAGCTTCAGTTTGGCCTTGGATCTAAGCCATTTTGCTAACCACTGAGAAGGCTTGTGCTTTCTATTTTACTTATTGTGTTTATCTTTCAGTTCTGAATCATGAGGGAGAGGGGGAAGAAGGAGTGAGAGATAGGGAAAGCAGGCTGGAGTTATCGACAAGAAAACTATGGGAAATGATGGCCAAAAGTGCAGGAGATCTCCTTCTCCAAGGTACACAGTCCCACAGAAATGTCAGAGTCTTCTGAGTGACCGAGTTTTTCAGAGCAGGGCTCGGAGGACCCTTCTTGGCAGCCTCTGTCTGGTTTTTCACTCCGTCCAGAATGGAGGGGTCTGGAACGACTAAGTGCTTCAAGACCAACTCTTAAAACTTGCGTATTCTAAAAGCATCTGTAAGAGCCCCAAGGAAAGGTAAAATGAGGAAAACCACCAAAGATAAACACCTGGTAGGCCTCAAACAACACCCTGGAGAGCAGCCCCCAGTTCAGAGGCACCAGTGTGGGCAGAACGATGGCCTGAGGGAAGAGCTTGGGGTCCCGGAAGTTTGATAATGATTTTACCACCCAGCCAAGAGCTGGCATCTTCTCTTGTTTTCCCTCTGGATTTCCAGCGGGGCCCTGGCCAGCTACAATCAGTCCCTCTAATGTGTATTAGTAATGAGAACTGTGTGAGATGTTCCTCCAGACAAATTGGGCAGAGACAGCTTGAGGCTTCAATAATTTGAACAGAGTGGAGCCTGGGCTGGCCCAGCCATTTTGTCAGCAGACCATAGCTAGAGAACTTTTATTTTCTGCCATGTCTGAATCTGTGGGGGGCAATTCCAGGCAGGCAAGCTCACCAGCCTCCTCTAGGTCTGGCACCAGAGGCCAGGTCTCTCCCTAATTCACACCAATTAACAGGGAATAATGCTCCAGCAAAAAACACTAAAACACACTGCTTGGTAATGAGGTAAAAGATAAATGTCAGAAAACAAATAATAGAGTGGAAGGATAATCCAAATCTTTCCTCCAAGAGAGGGGGGGAAAACCCAAAACAAAAACAACAACAACAACAAAAAAGAAAATTCCTCAGTTACAAACAAGAGGATCAGGCCTTCCAATCCAGACCTTTGCATGTGCTAAGCAAAACCAAGAATAAGCAAGAAAATATGCTATTTGAATTGCGTTCAAAACGTCTTTTACAAGTGAAGCAAATTAATTCTGCATGTTCTGGGGGGCGTTCTGCAGAGAACAAATAGCGTTTCTGCCTTTAATGGGTAAAATGACACAATTTGCTTTTAACAGTAAACAAAAAGCCGCGATGGCTTCAGATAGCATCATGCTCCCGCGGGCTCCCTCCTCGCAGCTCCACTCCCAGCAGTTTTTGAGCATTTTGGAGGGACATCATTGTCCCTACGGGCCTTGGCAAGGAGCCCGCGGTGACGCCGTCAGTTTCTTTGCTTGATTATCCCCTTTGCCAAGTCTTTTCCCCCGGGGGCCTGGAGTTTCTGGGACTCGTGACTCCATGATTTGCCCCAGTAGAGGGAGGTGGGTTGGGTGAAGTGTCGCCTGGACCCTCAGCTTTATGACCGACGTCCCCGGGTTTTCCAACCCCTGGAGGTTGGTGGCAACTGCTCTGGGCGCCTGTGCACCGCGGGCAGCTCCCGCGAGGTCCGACTGGACGCCCCTAAGGCGCCACCTTTGTGTACAAGCGGAGCGAGGCGCAAACCCGAAGGCGGGCGCAGGAGGCAACTGCCGGGACACAGTGGCTGCCCCCGGCTTCCCGCGCGCCCCGCCAGCTGCCCGCTGCCCGCTAATCCCTCCGGGCAGGGGGCGCCGGCGCCGGCCTCGCTCTACCCTTCGGGGCGGGCAAGCAAGGGACCCTGCCTCCTGCGCACCCGCCCGTGGTCCGTCCCCCGCGCTTGTCCCGGCGGCCGGCGGGGACGCCCGAGCCGCGCCCGGGAGCCTCTCCAGCCAGCCCGCGCCGCAGCGGCAGCCGAGCGCCATCATCCAGGCCAGGATAGGAGGAGGACAACGAAATCCTCGAAGAGGGAACCTGCTTGGGAAGCGCGAGGAGACCGAGGAGCAAACGCGCTGCAAAGGGGTGGTGGCGCCCGGCCCCCGCGCCCCAGCCCGAAGCCTGAAGGCCGAGCGCGACCCGGCCCCTACGGCCGGCGGCATGGCCAGGGGCTTGGCGCTGCCGTGGCGGGCGACGCTGTGCGTCCCGACCGTCTGGGCAGCTGCCGCACTCCTGCTTTCCGTACCCAGGACCTCAGGTAAGACCCCGCGCGTCCGCTCGTGGCACAGGCGGTGGGCTCGCGGTTCGCCCCTTCTTCTGCGGCTTTGGACCCCGCCGCCGAAGTGGCGCCCTTTCTCCGGAGCGAGGGGCGCCGGGCAGGGCTATGCGCCCGCGCGCCCGGCGCCAGCCTGGGCCTCGCGCCCCGGCCCGCGCCCCGGCCGCCTGGGCTGGTTTCCAATAAGCTGCGCTCTAGGGACGGCTAAGTGTTTCCTGAGGCCAGGGGTGGGCGGCGGCGGGGAGCCCTCAGCCGGGCTTTCCGAAGGTGGTGACCGAGCGAATGTGCGACCGAGCCACGAGTGCGCGCCCGGGCCCTGGACCAGCGTCCGCAGAAGTGCTCCCTGGAACTCAGGACCGACTCGGTCCTTCTTCCCCGAAGTTACCCTTGCAGGGCACAGGAACCCCGCTACCCCCGTCTGTTCCCGCGGCGCCTAACGCCAGGGTGGGCTCCCGGCCGGCGAGTGCTCGGGTTGGACGAAGCGCTGGGAAGCTGCTTTGGAGGCGGCAGAGCTTTGGGAGCCCGCAACTCCAGGGTCCCGACCCCCAGGCTCTCCTCCAGCCGCTAGATTGAAGTGCGTGGCTTCTCTTTTGTTGGCTCTTTAAGTCTTCCTCTCCCTCACCGCCTGGGGGTGTCCGAAGTGGCGTTTCTTGTGACTAGGGTTGGGCCCCCCCCCCCACCCGCATCCCCGGGCCCCAGGACCCGAGAGGAGGCGAACGGCTGGAGTGTGGGGGGGTCGGCCCCATGGCATTTCCTTTTGGGCAACTCTGTCCCGTGGGGGTGCCTAGGTACGGGCTTAACTGCGTGGACCCAGAAGGCGATGCTGGGGGACCTGCCCGGGGGTGCCCCTAGGAGGCGGCGTTGGTCCTTGCCGTGCGGACGGCGGGGGCACCTATGGCCTGGGAGCCCCTAGCGGA
>CM046672.1:54757956-54776917 GCA_025594165.1 Tamias sibiricus | reverse complement strand
TAGATTGTTCATTCCTTTGGTTTGGAACTCTATGCCTTCCTCTATCCCAATAACTCTTAAATTTGGTCTTTTTATGCTATCCCATATTTCTTGAATATTCTGCTCATGGTTTCTTGCCATTTTTCACTTGTGTGGTCTACATTGTTTTCAAGATTATATATTTTGTCTTCATTGTCTGAGGTCCTGTCTTCCAAATGGTCTAATCTGTTGGTGATGCTTTCAATTGAACTTTTAATTTGGCTTATTTTTTCTTTTATTTCAAGGATTTCTCTTTGTTTGCTTATTTTTTTAGAACCCCCATCTCCCTATTGAGGTAATGTTTTGTTTCCTGTATTTGTTTATGTAGTTCTTTGTTGAAATGATCTTTTGCTGCCTATATTTGCTCTCTTATATCACCCTTTAATTCACAGAACAATTTAATTATGTACATCCTGACCTCCTTCTCTGTCATTTCTTCTACTGTGTTGGCCATGGATTCTAATAATGTGGTATTTTGATTTGTTTGGGGCACTTTCTTCCCTTGTCTTTTCATGTTGCTTGTGTGTCCTCCCTTCTAGCGCTGTGGGTCTAAGGCATTACTGTTCTTGCCCTATAGGCTTATAGTGCTCTGTAGGGTTCCAATACCTCTCTTTTGTGGGGAAGGACAATGTTAACAGATCCCAATATAAACAATATTCAATCTATAAAGAATTCATTGCTATTAAGACATTTACAGTTTGGTCATGATGTACAGAAATGTTGAATTCAGTTGTTATCTATAATATAATCAGTAGGTTTGTAAAAGGGATTACAGTTTCTGACGGTGGACAATGAACTGGTGGTGAGGTGTTGAATGATATGATGAGGAGGCAGGATGTGAGGATATAGAGTTAGTATATCTTAGAAAGTGTGGAAGAGAAATCTAAAGAAGAGAATTAGTAGCAGGCGAATAGACAGAAAGTAATTTTGGGTAGACAAGAACTTGGGAAGACAATAGAGTACATAAAACAAACACAAATATTATATTAAGAGAAATAAAGAATGTTAAAATAGCAAAAATTGGAGGAAAAGAAAAGAAAATGAATATGCAACACAACTATAATATACAATTCAGATGTCCCAGTCCTCAAAATCCTAATTTCATGCAAAGTACTCGGTTTCACATATGTTAGGGATGTGAGGACAGGAGAATAGAGGGGGGAAATAAAAGAAAAAAAATATTGTAAGAAGAAACCAGGATTGTTGATTGTTTTGGTTGGAGATCAGTATCTTTCCTGCCTCCCTTCTCATCCAATAGGTGGGGTTTTCTGTTTTTAGCTGGTATTTCTGCCCTCAGGTTGGTGAAGTTAACCAGGGTGGGAGGGCTGGTCCTGGTGCAGGGCACCTGGAAGTGGGGTATGGCACCAGCCAGTCCCTGAGGGGAGACTCTACCTCAAGGGTCACTTTTTGGGCCCACTCATATGATTTGAGCACCCGGTCTTATCTCCTTATCTCACCTGTATATCTCCCAGTTCCTGGTTTCTCTGTTAGTTGAAGGAGCCAATAATCAAGAAGATAGCTAAAGATTGCGGTTAGCTGAGAGCCATAAAAGATGTTCTAGTTTCCACCTGATAGTAATACATTATCCAAAGAATCTTTGTATGCCTGTGAACACTGCGTGACGCACCTGTAAGCTTGAGCTTTAAGCACGTGTCCTTGTTAAAGCGATATGTATATAACTGGGTGAGTTTAGTTAGTGTGTGTGGGAAGAAGAAGAAGGTGGTGGTTGGAGTTAGAGCGTTTGGAGTGATTGCTGGAGCCAGAGAGAGAAGAAGAATAAAAGACCTTTTTTTATTTTCATCCTGCCTCCGAATTTTCCTGCGGCGTTCGTTGCTCCAAGCGGTTTCCGCTTCAGGCAGCAACAAGTGGTGGCCCGTACAGGGAATTCGGCAGCAAGGTAAGAAAAAAGAAAATTTAAAAATATGGGAGCGAATATAACAAAAAGTTGGTTTATAAAAGCCACGAATGAAATTTTTGATAGCGAGAACTCAGAGGATAGTGAGAAAAGTGAACAAGAAAACATATCCTCTGACTCAGTTGAGACCAGCAAGGAGAGCAGTAATATAAATTCAAAAGTAAGAACTGCAAAAGCCATCAGAAGCTTAATAAAATTAGCTGAGGAGATGTACTCTCCTTAGAAGCTGAAACTCAGGATACTAGTGAAAGTGATAATAGTAACAAGGAGCCAAACCATGACAGTACGGTCTCCTCCACTAAGCCAGTTAGGAATTATGAAGCTAGTAGTGAGGAGGAATCAAAAAGCGATTCAGGGAGCACAGTCTCCAATAAAAAGAACAAAAAGAAATTTAAAAAGAGAAAAGACCGTAAAATAGAGGAACCACTAGTGCCCTCTGCTCCTTCATGGATAGAATACCTATCAGAAACAATAAGGAGTATTGATCAGAATGTACGTGCCCTTGAGGTAGAAATTGGCGGCCTTTCTGAGCGCTTATACGCTCTCGAACAACATAGACCGCAGGAGCACCTAGAACTGCCAGTATTTCAAAATGAAGAGGGACAAAGATATCACGAGTCCCTAGACTTTAAAACAAAGAATTCTAAAGAGGCGGTAATGACCCATGGGCCTCAAGCTCCATTCACATTAAGTATGATAGAGTCACTTAACACCCTAACCTTAGCCCCCTCAGATTGGAAAAGTCTATGCAGAGCGGTACTAAGTGGGGGACAATACCTAATCTGGAAAACTCAATTCCAGGAACTTTGTTCAGAAATAGCAAAGAGAAATGCTGCAGCAGGTTTCCCTCAACGCAATATAGATATGCTCACAGGGGAAGGTCAGTTAGCCGAACTACAAAATCAGCTACAATACGATCCAGGTGTGTATGCCCAGATACACACTGCAGCTGTGAAAGCCTGGAAGACAATATCAGGCACAGGGGATCTGCAAGGCAGCCTATCAAAAGTTATACAAGGGCCTAATGAACCTTACGCTGATTTTGTAGATAGACTCTGAAAAACAACATCTAGAGTTTTTGGCGAAGTCGAGCAAGCTATGCCTCTAGTTATCCAATTAGCGTACGAGAATGCTAATAAATATTGCCAGGATGCAATAAGGCCGTGGAGAAGTAAAAAAGACTTATCAATTTATATCAGACTGTGCAAAGACATTAACAAGGCTGTTATCACAGGCAACGTAATTGCTGCAGTGATGAAAAATTCCTCCCCTCAAAATTCCCAAAGGATTCAACCTAGAACAGGATATTCCAGACAAAATTATTATAATCAACCAAGATATGCTAAGCAATATCCCCCAAGGGTAATAAGATCAAATTCATACCGCGCTCCAGGCCGATGCCCCAGGTGCAAAAAGGGTATACATTGGGCCAATCAATGCCATTCCAGATATGATATATATGGAAATGATTTATCAAGGATTTCAAAAAATGGGGCATGGGGCCCAATGCCCTGGGGCCCACAAAAATGTACGAGGCACTAGAGGAGGAATGCGCACTAGAGGAGGAATGCCCTCAGATCCAAATGATTCCTCGTCACAATCCCTCCTACCCATTAACTCCCTTATCAGAGGGACAAGAGGAAGTGCAGGATTAGATCTCTGTTCTACTGCCCGGATGGTCCTGACACCTGAAATGGGGGTTCAGCTGATTCCTACGGGAATCAGGGGACCTCTCCCTTCAGGAACTGTGGGACTAATCCTTGGGCGTAGTTCCAAGAGTTTATTAGGCTTTAATGTTATACCAGGGGTTATTGATTCAGATTATAATGGAGAGATTAAAATAATGCTAAGTACACACAGGGGTATCATCTCCGTAAATCAAGGAGACAGAATCGCACAGCTGCTCCTCATTCCCAGTCTCCATAGTTCTTTTAAAAGCATGCCACAAAATAGAAATAGCAGAGCATTCGGTTCCACTGGTTCAGGACCTATGGCTTTCTGGGTTCAGGATTGTTCACGGAGGCCGATGTGCAAATTAAAAATTCAAGGTATAGAGATGGAGGGGCTGATTGATACAGGAGCTGACTCTTCCATCATAAATCTACAACAATGGCCTAAGCACTGGCCTCTGCAGAAAGCCTCAACCAGTTTAAGAGGCTTGGGATATAGTAATACCCCAGCACAAAGTGCTGTAATCTTAAATTGGCAAGACAATGAAGGCCATACAGGAACATTCCAACCTTATGTTTTAAACAGCTTGCCAGTTACCCTATGGGGAAGAGATATCTTACATCAAATGGGGCTACACCTAGCAACCAAGCCTGCAGGTGTTAAGAATAAAAATCCTAATCATAATAAAAAAGGCAAAGGACATTTTTTCTAGGGGCCACTTAGAAAACAATTTTAAAAATACCATGGCTCTCTAATAAGCCAGTTTGGGTCCCTCAGTGGCCCCTATCCAAAGAAAAATTGCAAGCGGCCCATCAATTAATTAAAGAACAATTAGAAGCAGGACACATAGAGCCTTCCACCTCTCCCTGGAATTCTCCCATATTTGTAATTAAGAAAAAATCGGGAAAATGGAGACTATTACAAGACCTAAGACAAATTAATAAAACAATGCAAATTATGGGACCTACCCAACCTGGACTTCCTAATCCTGTAGCTATTCCAAAAAACTATTACCTTATAACTCTTGATATAAAGGACTGTTTCTTTTCCATTCCCCTACATCCTCTGGATGCCCCCAGGTTTGCTTTTTTGATTCCTTCTATCAATAATAATGGCCCTGATAAAAGATATCAATGGAAAGTATTGCCGCAGGGAATGGCAAATAGCCCTACAATGTGCCAACTGTATGTGGACAGAGCTATACAGCCCATTAAAAACAAATATCAAGACCTCATGTGTCTACACTACATGGACGATGTTTTATTAGCTCACCCTAATCAACAAATCTTATTTAATATATTTAGTGAAATAACAAAAAAATTTTAAAAATATGGATTATATATAGCAGAAGAAAAAGTTCAAAGCAGATCACCTATACTATATTTAGGCTTTAAAATCATGGATACTTTTGTTAAACCCCCAAAAATTCTAATAAGTAAAGAACATTTGATCACCCTCAATGATTTCCAAAAATTATTGGGAGACATTAATTGGCTTCGCCCTACACTAAGCCTCACTATGGACAATTAAAGCCTTTATTTGACATCCTTCGCGGGAACCCTGATCCATCCTCACCGCGAACATTAACTCCTGAGGCCAGGAGAGCTCTAAAATTAGTAGAACAGGCCATTGAAAGATCCCATTGCGATAGATTTGATTTTACACAACCACTAATATTGATTATTATTCCTTCACAATATACACCAACAGGAGTATTTTGGCAACAGGGACCTATATTATGGATACATTTGCCTGTCTCTCCTAAAAGTACAATTGAGTCTTATACCTCCATGGTGGCTAAACTTATTCTTTAAGGACTTAAAACCTCTACTAAAATATTTGGAATTCATCCCGCTACTATTATTACTCCTTATTCATCGTCACAGGTTGAATATTTGTGCTTCAATGATAATGATTGGGCTATAGCTAGATGCTCTACTTCTGCAAATTTTGACAATCATATTCCTAAATATCCTATACTGTCCTTTTGTATCAATCATCCTATCATATTCCCACAGGTAATAAAAACTCAACCCATTCCTAAAGCATTTAATGTATTTACAGATGGATCCTCTAACGGTACTGCTGCAGTAGTCACTCAAAATGAAAAAATGATTCATATCACTAATCAAAAATCAGCTCAATTAGTGGAACTCGAAGCTATAATAATAGCTCTGGAAAATTTTAAAGAACAGCCTATGAATATTTTTTCAGACAGCCACTATATTGTACATGCTGTCCCTAAATTGGAGCTAGCAGGTCCAATAGCACCACATACTCCAGCTTTTAAGTTGTTTTCTCAAATCCAAAATCTCCTATGGCAATGAAAAGAACCTTTATTTATAGGTCACATAAGAGCTCACACTAATCTGCCTGGTCCTCTCCATGAAGGTAATCAAAAAGCTGATGCCCTCACTAAAACAATATTTATATTTACTACAGTACAACAAGTTACTTTATTTCATTCCCAGTTCCACGTTAACAGCACTACCTTAAGACAAAAATTTAAAATCACAAAAGAACAAGCTCATAGAATTGTAAAAGAATGTCCATCTTGTGTAACACTTTTGCCCAATCCACATTATGGGGTTAACCCACGAGGTTTGATGCCCAATCATTTGTGGCAGATGGATGTCACACATGAGCCAAGTTTTGGAAAATTACGATTTATTCATGTCACCATAGATACATGCTCAGGCATGATTTTTGCTTCTTTACATTCCGGAGAAAAAGTTAAAGATACTATATCTCATTGTCTGCAAGCTTTTGCTGCATTGGGCATCCCCAAAATGCTTAAAACAGATAATGGCCCTGCATATACATCCACATCCTTCAAACAATTTTGTACAAAGTTCAATATTATCCACAAAACAGGTATCGCTTATAATCCTCAGGGACAAGGAATAATTGAAAGAGCAAATCGGACACTTAAAAATATGTTACTAAAGCAAAAAGATGGAAACTGGAAAAATACTAAGGACAGATTGGCAGTTACCCTGTTTACCCTAAATTTCTTAACTTTAGATTCTAATGGACATTCGGCTGGAGATAGACACTGGAACCCACACCAACAACATAAAACTTTGGTTTACTGGAAGGATGTTCTCTCAGGTACATGGAAGGGTCCAGACCCAGTATTAATTTGGGGGAGAGGATCTGTTTGTGTTTTTCCAAAGCACGAATCCTCTCCAATATGGATACCATCTAGATTGATAAAGCAGGTACAAAGTCAAAAGGATCAAGACGAAGTTATTGAGAAGTCTAGATTGAATAAACAAGTACAAAATCAAGAGGACCAAAATGAAGGTATGGAGTGATTCCCTTAAGAGTCCTCCATTAAATTTACAACTTAAATTTCATCTTCCCGGCCGGGACAAGAAGATCTCTCTTCAGTGTATACACAATTGTATTTTTTTTTTTTTATATATGTCTTTATGTCTGTGCATTTGTCTAAATTTCATGTTAATGTGATGTCACAAATATGTTTATATGTGCATCTGTCTAGTGTGACGTCACAAATAATTAAGCGCTTAAAAAAAATAGGTAGATAGATATAGATCCAAATAACATTAATTCATTTAAGCTTAGAATATTCTAATTAGATAATCAATAGATAGATAGATAGATAAATAGATATTCATATAAGTTCAGAATATTTTAATTAGATAATCAATTATAATGATAATCAATTTTGATTTATAGTTGTCTCCGGGACTTCTCTTCAGCTGTGAATATGTTTAATGTTGTATAACCTGATATTTTGGTGTTCCGACAGAGGATCGTTTATTTGTTATTAACTTCATTTGTTTAATAGCTGATTAATTTGAATTATTTCAACAGGTATAGGATTGCTGTGTATATAGAGACTTGAGGATTCCAGCTAACAAATTATTTTTCCAAAGTGCCTTTAGCTTTTCTTTATCTTTAATGCAGTAAACACCCTCAGTTTCTCTTTGATTATTTCTGAATGTGATATTTTGCCAGCTTATGTTTGTGGGAGCTTAAGCAGCAATGTGTGTGAGCAGAGATCAACTTTTATTTTCTACTCTAATAATTCTTTTTTTAGTTTGACAGCTCACCTTTTGATCTCAGTGCTGGAATAGCACTGCCTTTCCCTTAATAATGGATGCTTGAGTTTTTAGGTAGCGGGCCCTGAAGATTTGCCGGTGGAAATGTCTAGACATAAAAAAGACGGTTGATGCTACAACTGCAGGGACCGTGGTCGCTGCAAGCATCCCTGCTGCTCAAGCATCAAACAACCTAACCAGTAGTGTGGCCTCTGCTCTGCATGCATGGGGCCTCCTGAATCTATGTGTTATAACTTATGGACATTTTGATTTTCCATTATTTTGGGACATTACGGGACAATTCCTTGCGGGTATTTGTCTAAGAGAACTCAGTGCGTTACTTGATGAAACTAAGGGCAGCTGATTGGCTTAAAGAACTTGATACGCTATGGAAACTTGGCTCGTCAGCAGTAGGCTTACCGCCTTAAAGCCGCAGCATCTCCTAAAAATTGGACGGCTGTTAGTCAACACACAGTCGATCCTGAAGGGCTCTATTGGATGGCTGGTTAGCCTATGACGGGTAAGATCCCCAGAAGGGGACAACCTAAGACACGGCACAGTCGCACGGGACAGTCTAATGTGGCCGGCATGTCAACCTAAGCCAGGAGTCAGGACAGCCTAGACTCCCATGACGGGTAAGAATGTCAGTTGCACATGGACGTCCTAGAACATCCCCTCTTTTAAAACTAAAAGGGGGAAATGAAGGAGCCTATAACCAAGGAGATAGCTAAAGATTGCGGTTAGCTGAGAGCCATAAAAGATGTTCTAGTTTCCACCTGATATTAATACATTATCCAAAGAATCTTTGTATGCCCGTGAACACTGCGTGACGCACCTGTAAGCTCGAGCTTTAAGCACATGTCCTTGTTAAAGCGATATGTATATAACTGGGTGAGTTTAGTTAGTGTGTGTGGGAAGAAGAAGAAGGTGGTGGTTGGAGTTAGAGCGTTTGGAGTGATTGCTGGAGCCGGAGAGAGAAGAAGAATAAAAGACCTTTTTTCATTTTCATCCTGCCTCCGAATTTTCCTGCGGCGTTCGTTGCTCCAAGCGGTTTCCGCTTCAGGCAGCAACAGTTAGTCTCTAAACTGTTGCACCCTCACCCTCTCCTTTACTAGATTCTAATTAAGGGAAGTTTCTCTCAGGGGCTCTTTTTTGTGTTGGAAAGTTACTGTGCCATGTTACCCACTGCTGGGGGAGGGGGGAGTCGGAAACTGGGTACCTGGACAGCTGGAGTTCCAATCTGGGAGTTGCCCCCACCAAAGAAGGTGATGAAGGTGACCCAAGATGGAGTTGGGCTGCTTTCAGCCATGGAGTGTCAGGTTGGGAGGGGGTAGCCGGGTGATGGCGTTATGCCATGTGTTCAGAGATGAGTTCTGTGGTGTGCATGTTGCAGCTGTTGGCTCTCTTCAGAGCCTGTGGGACTACTGTGCATAGGGGACTATGGCAGTAGCTGTCAAGTCCCAAGTTGGAGGCGACTGGGAGAGCCTCACAATTGTAGATGGGGGTCCATATGTGAGTGGCAGCTAGAGTTCCTGTGGGTGGGTAGCAGCTGAGTGTCCTGAATGGGAAGAGCGCTTGGGATTTCTGTACTGGTACTGATGTGGTGGTCCTGCTAAGGCACCCTGGAGCCCTGCGTGTGCTTGCAATCAGGAGTCAGGAGTCAGTAGTAAGGAGTTGGGGGTCCTGCTCTTATGCTGAGGCACAGAGCCCCGTGCGTGGGCACAGCAGTGTCAATTTCTGCATGGGAGCAGCTGTGTAGGGGTCCTCTATCACCCTCAGAGATGCAGTATTCCCATTAGTTGAGACCCAGGTCACAGAGTACACAAAATTTTTCCCTCTACTCTGCTATCTTGGATGCCCCCTATTTGTGTTCTCAATAGCTGCTATTCTGACTGGAGTGAGATGAAATCTTAGAGTAGTTTTGGTTTGCATGTCTCTAATTAGTAGAGATGTTGGACATTTTTTCATATACTTGTTAATCAATTGTATATCTTCTTCTGAGAATTGTCTGTTTAGTTCCTTAGCCCATTTATTAACTGGGTTAATTTTTTTTTTTTTTTTTTTTTTTTTTTTGGTGTTAAGCTGGAGATTAGTGCTATACATGATTTGCATGTGGCAAAAATTTGCTCCCAAAATATAGGCTCTCTGTATACCTCATTTTTGTTTCCTTTGCTGAGGAGAGTGTTTTAGTTTGAATCCATAACATTTATTGATTCTTCATTTTATTTCTTGTGCTTTAGGAGTCTTGTTAGGGAAGTTGAGGTATAATCCAACATGATAAAGATTTGGGCCTACTTTTTCTTCTATTAGGCACAGGGTCTCTGGTCTAGTTCCTAGGTCACTGATCCACTTTGAGTTAAGTTTTATGCATGGTGAGAGATGGGGTTTAGTTTCATTTTGCTGCATATGAATTTCCAGTTTTCCCAGCACCATTTGTTGAAGAGGGTATCTTTACTCCGATGTGTTTTGGGTGCCTTTGTCTAGTGCGAGATAACTGTATTTATGTGGGTTTGTCTCCGTGTCTTGTATTCTGTACCATTGGTCTACATGCCTATTTTAGTGCCAACACCATGCTGGTTTTGTTACTGTTGCTTTGTAGTATAGTTTAAGGTCTGGTATTGTGATACTTCTGCTTCATTCTTCTTGCTAAGGATTGATTTGGCTATTCTGGATCTCTTATCTTTCCAAATGAATTTCATGATTGCTTTTTCTATATCTATAAGAAATGTTTTAGGATTTTAATTGGAATTGCATTAAGCCTGCATAGCATATTGGGTAGTATGGCCATTTTGACAATATTAATTTTGACAATCCAAGAGTATGGGAGACCTTTTCATCTTCAATGGTCATATTCAATTTCTTTCTTTATTGCTCTGTAGTTTTCATTGTAGAGGTCTTTCACCTCTTTTGTTTATTCCCAAGTATTTTAATTTTTTGAGGCTATTGTGAATGGGGTAGTTTTTTTAACTTCACTTTCAGAGGATTCATCACTGATGTATAGAAATAAATTTGATTTATGGGTATTGATTTTGTATCCTGCTACTTTGCTGAATTCATTAACTAATTCTAGAAATTTTCGGGTGGAGATTTTTTGGATCCTCTAAATATAGAATCATGTTGTCGGCAAATAATGATAGTCCAAGTTCTTCTTTTTTATTCATATATCTTCTATTTCTTTCATCTGCCTAATTGCTCTGGCTTTAACAAGAACTATGTTAAATAGAAGTGTTAGAAGAGGGCATCCTTGTCTTGTTCCAGTTTTTAGTGGGAATGCTTACAATTTTCCTCTGTTTAGAATGATGTTGGCCTTGGCTTTACGATAGATAGTTTTTACAGTGTTAAGCTATGTTCATACTACCCCTAGCTTTTCTAGTGTTTTTAACATAAAAGGGTGTGGTGTTTTGCCAAATACTTTCTCTGCATCAATTGATACAATCATATATTTTCATCTGAAGTCTATTGATATAATGAATTATATTTATTGATTTCTTTATGTTGAATGAACCTTGAATCCCTGGAATAAACCCCACTTGATCACATTGCACAATTTTTTAAAATATATATTTTTGTATGTATTTGTCAAAATCTTTTTGAAAAAATTTGCATCTATATTCATCAGGGATATTGGTCTGAAATTTCTTTCCTTGATGTGTATTTGTCTGGTTTGGGTATGAGGATGATACCAGCCTCATAGAATGAGTTTGGAAGGGTTCCCTCCTTTTATATTTCATGGAGTTTTGAGGAATATTAGTATTAATTTTTCTTTGTAGTTCTTGTAGAACTTAGCTGAGAATCCATCTGGTCCCAGGCTTTTCTTGGTTGGTAGGGTTTTGATGGCATCTTCTACTTCATTGCTTGAAATTGATCTGTTTAAATTGTGTATGTCCTCCTGGTTCAGGTTGGGCAGATCATATTCCTCTAAAAATGTGTCAATGTCTTTGAGGTTTTCTATTTTACTGGAGTAGAAATTTTCAAAATAGTTTCTAATTGTCTTCTGTATTCAATAGTGTCTGTCATGATATTTCCTTTTTCATCATGAATTTTAGTAATTTGTGTTTTCTCTCTCCTTCTTTTTATTAAGGTGGCTAAGGGTTTGTCAATTTTATTTTATTTTTTTTCAAAGAACCAGCTTTTCGTTGTGTCAATTCTTTGAATTGTTTCTTTAGATTCAATTTCCTTGTTTTCAGCCCTGATTTTAATTTTTTCTTGTTTTCTTCTACTTTTGGTGTTGGCTTGTTCTTCTTTTTTCTAGGGCTTTGAGATGCAATGTCGGGTCATTTATTTGTTGACTTTATTTTCTTTTAATGAATGAGCTCAATGCTATGAACGTTCCTCTTAGCACTGCCTCCACAGTGTCCCAGAGATTTTGATATGCTGTTTTAGAGTTCTCATTTACCTCTAACAATTTTTTTCTCCTTATGATGATTTCTGTTATCTATGCATCATTCAGTAGTGTATTATTTAGTCTCCAGGTGTTGGAATAGCTTCTATTTTATCATTGATATCTAATTTCATTCCATTATGGTCAGATAAAATGCAGAGTAGTATCTTTATTTTTGTGTATTGGCTAAGAGTTTCTTTGTGGCATAACCTATGGTCTATTCTGGATAAGGATCCATGTGCTGCTGAGAGAAAAGCACATTTGCTCATTGATGGGTGGAATAATCTATATATGTCTGTGAAGTCTAAAACATTGATTGTTTAATTGAGTTCTGTAGTTTCTTTGTTTAGTTTTTATCTATTTGTTTTTTTGTGGGAGATCTATCCAGTTTTGAGAAAAAGATATATCCAGTTTTTTGTGTTAAAGTCACCCAGTATTATTGTGTTGTGTTGTATTTGATTTTGAAGTTGAGAAGTGTTTGTTTGATGTACATAGATGCCCCTTTGTTTGAGGCATAGATATTTACGATTGTTATGTCTTGTTGTTGTTGTTGTTGTTATTGTTGTTGTTCGTTGTAGGTGGACACAATACCTTTATTTTATTTATGTGGTGCTGAGGATCAAACCCAGGGCTTCACACACACATGAGACAAGCCCTCTACCACTGAGCCATAGCCCCAGCCCCTGTTACGTCTTTTGATATATGATTCCCTTACGTAGTATGAAATGTCCTTCTTTATTCCATTTCACTAACTTTGGTTTGAATTCTACATTAAGTGATATGAAGATGGAAACCCCTGCTTGTTTGTGTGGTTCATGTGAGTGGTACATTTTTCCCCATCCTTTCACCTTCAGTCTATGAATGTCTTTTCCTCTGAGATGAGTCTCTTAAAGGCAGCATATTGTTGGGTCTTTTAAAAATATCTAATCTCTCAGTCTATGTCTTTTAATTGATGAATTTAGGTCATTTACATTCAGGGTTATTGTTGAAATATATTTTGTATTCCCAGCCTTTTTTTTTTTTTTTTTTTTTTTTTTGGTCTCTCTGTGTGTGTGTACACAATATCTTTATTTTATTTATTTATTTTTTTACATGTTGCTAAGAATTGAACCCAGTGCCTCACACATGCTAGGCAAGTGCTCTACCTCTGAGCCACAACTCCAGCCCTTATTTTTGGTTTTTAACTTGGCTTGGTTTCTCCTTTGATTGGCCTTTTCTTTAGTGTAGTTCCTCCCTCTGAAGATTTTCATTGTTGTTTTTCATTTCTTCCTCGTGGGATATTTTGTCAAGAATGTTCTGCAGTGCAGGCCTTCTTGCTGAAAATTCTTTTAACTTCTGGAAGGTTTTTATCTTGTCACCAAAACTGACGCTTAATTTTGCTGGATATAAGATTCTTGGTTGGCATCCATTTTTTTTCAGAGCTTGATATATGTTGTTCCAGTATCTCCTGGCCTTGAAGGAGGATTTTTTCCTGGTCTGAAAAATCTGCTGAGTTCCGAATTGGTTTGCCCCTACATGTAATCTGATTCTTCTCTCTTGGGCCCTTTAAAATTCTATCCTTATTTTGTATGCCCCGGCATTTTCATTATAATGTGCCTTGGTGTATATCTGTTGTAATTTTGTACATTTGGTGTCCTGGAAGCTTCTTGTATTTGATTTTTCAATTCATTATTCATGTTTGGGAAATTTTTTGATATTATTTCACTGAAGAGATTGTGCATTCCTTTTGGTTTGAAACTCTGTGCCTTGCTCTATCCTGATAAATTTTAGATTTGGTTTTGTGGTGTTATCCCATAATTCTTGGATGTTTCTATTCATGGTTTCTTACAATCTACACAGTGTGGGTTTTTCCATTTTTTTTTATTTATAGTACTACTATGTATTACAATTCATACTGCACATATAGAGCATCTTTTTACACAAAACAATTTGTATACAAAGTATATTTGTAGCATTCAAGTTTCCAATCATGCATTTAGAATAATGATATCCATCTTAATCAACCACTTTTTCTTTTTTTCCCCTCCATCCCACCTTGCTCCTTCCCTTTCCCTCCCTTCCCTTTGACCATTATAGTGTTCCTCTAATCCTCCTATGTACCCTGACCCAACAATACTGTGCAGTGTGTTTAACTTTATTTTCAAGATTGTATATTTTGTCTTCATTGTCTGAGGTCCTATCTTCCAAGTGGTCTATTGTGTTGGTGATGCTTTCTATTGAGTTTTTTTATTTGGCTTATTGTTTCCTTCATTTCAAGGATTACTTTTTTTTCAAAATCTCTCTCTCTTGAAGTAATCTTTTGCTACCTGTATTTGCTCTCTAATCTCTTTGTTCGTGTGATCAATATCCTGTTTTTGCTCTCTTATCTCTGTTGGAGTGATCAATTTTTGCCTGTATTTTCTCCCTTAGGTCATTCTTTAATTCACAGATCATTTTAATTATGTCCATTCTGAACTGCTCCTTTATCATTTCATCTACTGAGCTGTCAATGGATTCAATGTTATAGTATATTGGGAGACACGGAAGCTTGATTTCTATGGCTTGATTTCTCCGCTACAATGTGGTCTTAGGACTGCATTAAGGGAGGGAGAAGATATTGCAAGATTTAAACTGTTTCCAATTTTGGAACAGATAAATGAGCAAAACCAGCATGTGGGAGTTCATGCTGCTGTTCCTTTTAAAACATTAAAGGAATTAAGTTTGCTTGTTCCACGTATGGCCCAAATTCACCTTTTGTTCAAAGTCTTATTGAATCAATCTGTACTGAGGTTCTGCCGTCCCATGACTGGGTCACAGTAGCTAAAGCATGTCTGTCTTGAGGTGATTATTTGCTTGGAGATCCAACTGGATGGATCTCTGTTCTGAGCAGGCTGAAGCAGGAGCCATGGGATTGATATTACTGTGGAGATGTTAACAGGGTCAGGACAATTTACTGATTTAAAACAGCAGTTAAGCCGGGCGCGGTGGCGCACGCCTGTAATCCCAGCACTTTGGGAGGCTGAGGCAGGAGGATCACGAGTTCAAAGCCAGCCTCAGCAATGGCGAGGCACTTAGCAACTCACTGAGACCCTGTCTCTAAATAAAAATACAAAAAAAGGGCTGGGGATGTGACCCAGTGGACGAGTGCCCCTGAGTTCAATCCCTGGTACCACAAAAAAAAAAAAAAAACAGCAGTTAAACAATGACTTGCAAGTTTATAATCAGATTAGTACATTTGCCAGAAGGGCATGGAGGGAATTGCCTAATAAAGGAGAAAAAATTTTGAATTTTATCCAAATCAGACAGGGACCAGAGGAGAAATTTTCAGATTTTGTGGCACGTCTGCACCAAGCTGCAAGCCACATGGTAGGAGATTCTAATGCTTCCGAGGTACTGCTCAAACAGCTAGCCTTTGAAAATACCAATAAAGATTGTCAAAAGATAATTCGCCTACATGGTAAAAAAGGAACTGTGTCCGAGTTTATTGCCCTTTGTTTCGATGTGAGTCCAGTGCATTTGCACTTTCTAAATATTGCTGCTGCATGAAAGCAGGCTCTGAAACCTTTGTCAAAGTGACTCAATTCTCAAAGGCAGTGTTTTAATTGTGGGAAAATCGGGCACATGGAGAGGGAGTGTAGATAGCCACAAAGACAAGGGACTTCACTGGGCTTTCAGCTGCACCATCGGTGGGGCAACAATGTGGCACAGGGAGGCCATGCCCAGCATGTTGTAAATGGCCAGCCTCCAATTATGGTGCCACTAGGAAACTGGGGTTGGGGCCTGCCCCAGCCCCCCCAAACAGTGGGGGCATTGCAATTTACTCAGGAAGAGGAGCCAATGGATCCAAGTCATATGTCACCAAGCCTACTCCAACTTCCTTATGTGCAGGCCTGGCATTTCAATCCCTCCTAGATGTTTTGGGGCCAGAGGCCAAGAGCTTGAGGCTCCCATCAGCCTTGGAACTAGTTCTAACTCCTGAGATGTCGCCAAAACTAATCCCTACAGGGATTTATGGGCCACCACCGCCAGATTCAATAGGTTCACTATTGGGACAAAAAAATAATAATAACTCAGAAAGGAATTCAGGTATTACCAGGTGTTATTGATGCACATTTTGAAGGGGAGATTAAAATTATATTTAAAGCAAAGTGTGTTATTGAACATTCTCCAAAGGATATAATCGCACAGATAATTTTTCTGCCTTTCTGCTCCACAGAGAGAGGTCTAGTGGAAGGTCCTGGAGGAATTCTGAGTTCTGGGTCCCTGGACAGGGACTATTGGCTCAATTTATTAGGCAAGAGCGCCCTCTATTGGATCTTAAAACCAACCATAAAAGCTTCAGAAGGGTTCTAGATACAGAACCCCATAAATCAGTTATTTCCAGCAAATTCTGGCCTAGAAAGTGGTCTTTGCATATTGCACCTGCCAGTTTAGAAGGGATTGGTCAAATTTCTCAGCCTGCTCAGAATGCCCAATACCTTCAATGGGAAGATAAAGATGGCAATGTATGAGTTTTTAAAACTTATGTCTTTGATACCTTGCCAGTGAATGTATGGAGGCAAGATATTTTGAGTAGCCTGGGTGTAATATCAATAACTCCAAATTCTATGGTGTCACCTCAGATATTTAATCCAGTATCTATTTTTCTTAAAGGATTTGAAGGGAATCAACAAGAAGGTATTTACCTATGATTCAGTCTTCTCAATGAAGACAATTTATTCACCCAATCAAAATTTTTATTGGGGGCACTAATTCCTCCCTGATGGAAAAAAACAGCAGAAAAAATTAACTGGCTTATGGAAGAGTCAACTTGGGTTTGTCAGTGGCCCTTAATGGGGATAAACATTGAATAGCCATTAGTTTAGTCCAAGAACAACTTCAAGCTGGCAATATACAGCCTGCTTTTAGTTCCTGGAATACTCTAATTTTGGTGGTTTAAAAAAATCTGGCAAATGGAGATTATTACAAGATCTCTGGGCAATTAACTGTATTATCAAACCCATGGGAGGGTTACAGCCTGGGCTTCCTTCTCCTACAGCCATCCCTTTCAATTATCATTTAATGGTAATAGATATAAAAGATTATTTTTTCACTATTCCCCTGAATCCAGATGATTGTAAGAAATTTTCTTTTAGCATTCTAGCCATAAATTCCAAAGAAACAGTTAAGAGATATTGCTGGAAAGTTTTGCCTCCAGGTATGTGTAACAGCCTAGCACTATGTCAAATTTGTAGCTCAGGCTATTGCTCCTATAAGAGAATTTCCTGATGAATATATTATCCACTACATTAATGATATTCTTTTGGCCCATGCTAGTCCAGATGTAACTTTAAAATTTTTTGCTCAGTTAGAAACTTCACTTACTGCAATGGGTTTATGCAAGGTACAAAAGGTACAAAAGACCTCTCCTTTTCAATATTTAGGTAATGTAATTGAAGGATGCACGATTTGTCCACAAAACCTACAAGTTGATGTTTTACATACTCTTAGTGACTTTCAAAAGTCACTAGGTGATATCAATTGGTTGCGACCAAGTTAAAAAACTAACCACTGCAGATTTGAGTCCTCTATTTCAGATTTTGCAGGGAGATCCTTCTCCAACTTCTCCTCTTCAACTTACAACAGAAGCACGGATTGCCTTAAAACAGATTGAATATCATATTAAGAATGCACGGCTTACTAGAATTAATCCACAGGAGCCTATATACTTGCTAACATTTTCTACTGTTCATACTCCTACAGGAGCGATATGGCAATCACTGGGAATTATTGAATGGCTCCACCTAGCTCATTCTTCTCAAAAGTCATTGACTCCATTTCATAATTTTATTACTCAGCTAGTTATCAAAGAAAAACACGAGTTTTACAGATGGTGTTATTGTTGTTCCTTTCTCTACCCAACAAAATGACTGGCTTTGCCAAACTTCTAACACTTGTCAAATAGCTTTTACTAATTTCCACTGTCAAATAGAAAGTCACTACCCTCAAGATAAAATTATTCAATTTTCTTTGGTACCTACCTTTATTTTCCCAAAAATTGTTCATACTCAAACAATAGTTGGAGAACTAACAGTATTTACTGATGGGTCAAGTTCAGGTAAAGCAGGTTTCTATAGCCATGCTCATACAGAAATAATAAAGACATCATATGCTTCTGCACAATGAGCAGAGCTTCAAGCTCTCATTTGTGCTTTAATTCATTTTGCAAATGAGCCAATCAATACCTATTCTGAAAATTTATATGCAGTTGGAGTTACAAAAAATATTGAAACATTAACTACTGGGTATACACCATCACAAGAGCTGTTTGATTTGTTTCATACTTTACAAAAGATAATTTAAGTGCATCGCCATTCATGTTTCATAGGTCATATAAGAGCACATTCTAACCTTTCAGGTCCTTTCACATCAGGTAATGATAAGATCAATAAACTTATTGCTGTTTGTCAACAGATGTCTTCATATGACTATACACAAGCCTCACATTCTTTTCATCATCAAAATGCTTCTATGGGGCTGGGGTTGTGGCTCAGTGGTAGAGCACTCGCCTAGCACTTGCACGGCCTGGGTTCAATCCTCAGCACCACATAAGAATAAAGGCATAGTGTACAACTAAAATAAATAAATAAATATTTTAAAATGCTTCTAGTTTACCTAAAAATTAATATTATTAGGGAAGAAACTTATCAAATTGTGTGTCAATGCCCACAATGTGTTATGCTTATTCCATATTCACCAACTGGGATAAATCCCCATGGTTTATGACCAAATCAGTTATGGCAAATGGATGTAACTCACATTCCTCAATTTGGCAAGCAGTGTTATGTTCATGTCACTGTTGATACTTATTCTAGATTTGTTTTTGCCACTGCCCATGTAAAAGAAAATACTCAACATGGTATTTCTCATTGCCAAACTGCTCTTGCAGCA